>JAGSMR010000040.1:0-10000 GCA_029286605.1 Sericinus montela
ATGCAAAGAAAGACTGCATCCCTTCCTAATCCGTCAACCTTTAGTGCCACACATGGCTATTGCCTGCACATCGCGACCGCAATGGGCACATGATAGGCACTATACTCCGAATCAGGCAGTGGTCTGATGAACCCAAAGAGGCATTGATAGAGACTACATAGCCGTCCGGATACTATGATTGATGGATTTCTTATAAGTTTATCATTTTTTGGGGGGGACCATATAGAAAATAATATACAAAGAAATTCTAAATAAATGTTTAATTTATTAGTTACGGGAAAACAAATTTTTATATTCTGTAGCCGAAAGTCATCGACGACCACGATCACCAACGTCGGCCGATAGCCGAGTGATTTGGTGATCGGAATTCGAGTTAAGAGAAAATTTGATCTCCAGGAGGTACGTTCGTACCATAAAATTTGCTTGGACATAATAATAATAATAATAATTTATTGCATAAAACATGGTATATACAGATGTTACATTACACCACAATTGAGAGCAAGCATGTTTTGCTACATATATTAATAGCATGCAAAATTTGTGTTTTTTTTTACAGAAAATATGAATTTTTATTTTTAGAAAGTATTTGTACAGTATTATATTTCTTTTTTTATTTACTTATTTAATCTATGAGTTCCTTAACACTATAAAAATTATTTTCATTAAGCCATTGATGCAACTTTATTTTAAATAATCTAAAATTTAACGTTTTAAAAGAACCAGGAATTTTATTGTATATATATACACACACATAGCTAAACAGTTCTTATTGTATTTAGCTAGTTCAGGAACATCATTAAATACTAGCCTGTGTGGATCTCGGCGAAGTCGTGGATTACGATCATTTGAAGTTGTAAATAATTCTTTATTCTTTAATACAAATACACATATCTCATAAATATAGAGAGACGGTAACGACAATAAACCAAATTTTTTAAATGTTGGCTGGCACGATTCTTGTGGTTTCAGTCCGCCTAACGCTCTAATGCACTTTTTTTGTGCGACAAATGCTCTTTTGATATTGATACCGTTACCCCAAATTATAAGACCATAACCTAGTAGTGATTCTACGTATGCGTGGTAAGATAGAATAGCAGTATCTATATTTGTCACTTTTTTTATTCGTTTAAGTGCATATACAAATTTATTTATTCGAGTCGATACACTATCTACATGTGTTTTCCAATTAATTTCTTCATCTATAATAACTCCTAAGAACTTTGTGTTTGATGCTTCTTTGATTTTAGGAATATTAAGATTCAAATTGAGTTTATTATTATTAGATTTATTAAATTGTATGTATACAGATTTATGAACATTAATTTTTAAGTTATTTAGGTCAAGCCATTTAATTAATTTATCGATAGTATTATTTATGTCACATTCATGATTAGCAATTGTATTATTCTTTTTATTAGTTGTAATTATAATGGAGATGTCATCGGCGAATAATACACATTTGTGATTTGTAACTGTAATTATGTCATTTACATATAATAAAAATAAAATCGGCCATATTTGTTGTATTTGTATTCTGATGAGTAAGGTATCATTTCTCTATTTTTATTCATTTTATTGATTACAACACATTGTTTTCTATTATACAGATATGATGATACCCACTGAAGTACAAGTCCTCTAATTCCGATAACCTGTAGCTTTTGTAACAATAATTCGTGTGAAACCAGATCGAAAGCTTTTGACAAGTCAAAAAACAACCCCGTGGTTAGATAATTATTGTTGATACCAGTAAGTATTTCTTTAAAAAGTGAAAACATAGCTAATGTAGTCGATTTATGTTTTTGAAAACCTTTTATTATTATTTTAAACTTATTACAATATTCGTTTAACCTTTTATTCATGCATTTCTCATAGATTTTTGAAAAAACCGATATTAAAGTTACTAGGTGGTAATGATTGATATCGGTTGTTTCACCTTTTTTAAATAATGGCTTAACAATAGACAATTTTAAGTCAGTCGGAAAAGATCCATTTGAAAATGATAAATTTATTAAATAGGTTAAAACTTTGATTAATTCATTAATACAGATCTTTAATACTTTTGTATTTATTTCGTCATATCCTTCAGAAGAGGTGTTACTCAATGACATTATTTCTTGAGCTAACTCGCTTTCTGTCATCGGTTTAATAAACATAGAATTGATGGTCCATTTTAATTTGCTGCCGGGTTTTATATTATTTTGTAATGAGCCGTGTGTTAAATTTGTGAAATAATTATTGAAGGCGGACGCCATTTCTATAGGATTAATAATTGTCTTATCATTTATTTATAATATAGAACAGCGACAGGCTCACCACCTCTCTCGTTGGCCGAAAATATCCCGAAATTGTCACCAAAATAAGCTTCGGTGAAATATGTGTCGGAAGGACTAAATATATAGTTTAGAAATCGCTTACCTCTGTGTTGGGAAATGCGTGAAGATATATAAAAATAAGATTCTGTAGGTATAAATTAATTAAAAAAGAAACAATTTATTTTCTGTATCTATTTCTCTATCTGTATATATTTTTTAAATTGTATAGCAATACAATATGGAAACTTGATTACGAAATAATTGAAAAAAGTATGGATTTGATAAAAAAATAAAAATAATTTTTCGGTTCATTATTATTTTTCGCATCACTAATTTCGCTGTATCGTATTACAATTACTTTCGAGTAGATTACGATCAATCAGGCTAATTGAAACAGATTTATGTAAATAAATAACCTATCGTAAATGTTTATTGTCTTCAATCCGGTTTGGTCATTTACTGAATTTTTTATCTATATATTTAAGGAATAAGTGAAATCAATTACAAGTTTGTCCAACAGTAATTGATACGTAGATTTGTACTTAAATGAGATTTCTTCCAGAACATTTCTTAAATTTTCAAAATTTAAGAATTCTGTTACAAAATCGTGTGATTTAAGCAATATGTTCAACGGATTTTATCTCCGGTTACCATTGGTTTTGACTACTTCATTTGATAAATTTTTTTTAAAAATTAAATAAAATGAAAATGAATTCCAACGGTATATTATATCCTAAGTGTCTTTCAATTATCAATTATCCTAGGCTATTTTTCTATAAATTACTGTTTACTGTTTTTTATACCAAATATTAATTTTATACTCTGGGTGTGTCTGCCGACATGTCTAAAGTTACACTTATTGCATAGATGGATTAACATTTGGCGCTAATTTATGTTGACGCATTTGTACGTATAATGTTCAATAAAAACATATTTATAATCTAAGAACGATGTGTGTGAACATTTTTTAATCAAATTAGGGTCCTAGTCATACCCTTAGTTGATTAACCCAACATTTTTATTTGTCATCTACAAAAACAAACTCATAACTTACTTATTTCTATTTCATTAGTAGACAAAAAAGTTAGTAAAGTCACGATAGCCGAGTTGTTGGGTGGTCGGAATTTCGAGTCGAGAGACCCGAGTTCGATCCCCAGGTGGCAGTACCAATGAGTTTTTCAAAAACTTATGTACGAATTTCATCGTTGGCTTGGACATAAAAGGCGGCGACGGGCTCACCACCTGTCACCTTGTCCCGAAAATATCTTTGGTGGAAGGTGGGTCAAAGGGACTTAATTGTCTAGACTTGACCTCTGTCTTCCCCTGTATTGGGAATTGCGTGAAGATATTTATTTATTTATTTATTAGTAGACAAATTTGCCTATGTTTTGCTACAAATATGTCGATTTATTATGTCACTAGTAAATGTAAGTATTTGGGCTAATAAGCTTCGTTTAGCATCAATAGACTGTCACTTTGAACTTTGAAACAATTTATATACTAATTATTTTCGGCGTAGCGCCACCATGGAAGCCGAGATTGAATTGCTTCTGAAGACCAACTACCAGTTTACAATCGGATCTCTGAAGCTCAGCCGTCACTCCGTCCTCTCCAGGCGCCTTGTTCTTACGATCAGAATAATTTGAGAATAATTTCAGCTACGATATGTTCAGCAGTTTGGATAATATCTCGATCTCTCCGAAAATGTCAGCTCCAGCGCACACAAATGACTGCGCCACTTTTGGTCTTCACCTTAATCTACTGAGTCTTTCCGATAAACAGATCATTGACGAAGATTTTGGACTCCTGACTGCGATCTATGTTGTCGTATTAAATTTATATATGTCTCGCTTCACATCCTTTAAGAACTGCCTATTGAGTTTTTGAGTAGAA
Organism: Sericinus montela; assembly: GCA_029286605.1. Taxonomy (NCBI): domain Eukaryota; kingdom Metazoa; phylum Arthropoda; class Insecta; order Lepidoptera; family Papilionidae; genus Sericinus; species Sericinus montela. The sequence continues at coordinate 4,212 of JAGSMR010000040.1, forward strand.
TCATTTTACGTCTGGCTTCCATGAGTTTAGGAGTGAGATTAGGAACCTTTTGTGACATTTGGTGCGGTGGGGACTGTAAAACTATGCTCCTTCCGGATGGACTATTTCCACTTGCATGCTATTTGTCCACCATTACGCAATCGCCTAAGCACTCTAAACGATTTTGCGATTCAAGCTGAAAGCCTTTGGGATCAAATAAGGCCATGAAAAAATGGAGTGTGGACTTCATCAGACAAAACTGCTCCAGCTTAAAGTTCAGTGTCCCATTCGGTGACCACCGACGGTTTTCATCATAATGACTGAATAGGAATCAATTTGTCGACATCATAAATTCGATCTCATTTTAATGAAGAAAACATGTATTGATGTACATGTAACTAAGGTAACCGATATAGTTGTAGAGATCAGCCCGCTGAATTTAAAATAGGCCAAAAATACAATGAAATACCCATTTCCACTTTTGAATCATAATTAAGATGATTTACGCTGAGACTTTGATATCATTGATTTAGTAAAATTAAGGTGAAGATAATCAAAATAAAGAAATTACAGTATTATGAATATTTTAATCTCCTTGACCAATATAATATTGCAAACTGAATGTTTTTCAGAAAAAATTTTACAATGACGGAACTGTTCCATTTTCCTTCATTTTAATCTATGTTTGCAACTCGAGATGAACCGAGCGTTATTGATTAAAATATACTATCCTTAAGCTAGGATTACGGATTTCATTGTAAAACACATTGAGAAAATCTATGACTAGAAAATCCTTTAAACTTTAAACGTATAAATCCGGTACATATAAAAATTTTTAATTTCATGTTTAAATATAATCTGTCCGTATCAGATCTAAATTAAACGGCAGACTTGGATGTGACATAGGAAAAAACATTTTAAATTTCCGGCCTTCCTAGAGAATTTACCAATTTTCTTTCGTACAGGCTTTTTCGTGTGACTCTTTCGAATACAGCAAAAAGTTATCCCTAATCAAATAGCCAGGGACAAAATCGCCAAATATCCACCGCCAAATACCATCCAATTCACTTTCCTTAACTTGAAAAAGTAAAGTTAATTTAGTAAGTTTAAATATTCTTTCATATTCTTATTTATTTTTTAAGAATATACAATTGTGAAACTCATACTTATTTTATGTCTATTTAAATATCATAGCATTTATTACTATCAGAGAACTTTAAATAAAAAACGGGATGAAATTTATGGGAGACCAAAAGCAGCTTCGTGCAAGATTTTATAAAAAATAAGCTGACAAGAGGAAAAAATATCAGTAATAGATCTAAGTTATGAGTCGCGGCAGTCAGGACTATAAAATATTTATAGAGTTTAGACGCGGATTTTAAATGATATCGATAATTTAGGTTTTTATAAAAATATTTTATGTAATTTCTTGTATTCTATTGTGCATGATTTTTAATTATAGAATTCAGGTAGTTCCCTGTCAGTATTTTCTTTATTTTTTTTTAATTTATTTAAGAAAATATTTTTTATCTTTAATCATTTTACCAGAACTAGGGTAGAAATAAGTCTGAACAATCTAAAGTCCTCATATTGAAACCAACTTTTACCAAAGCTAATTAGAGACAATATGATTGGTGGCGGACCTACCACCGTTTTAATGTGGTCGATACAATTATACATACAAAGATATATTTTTTTACTTCATATTAGAAATAAGTCTGAACAATCTAAAGTCCTCATATTGAAACCAACTTTTACCAAAGCTAATTAGAGACAATATGATTGGTGGCGGTTTTTTACTTCATATTATACCACTATATATTTTTCAACAGATAAACATCAGTACATTACGAATGTATTTTTATTTAAAGAAAATAGAAAACTATTGCAACGTATCAGCAGGCTATAAAGTCTGCCAGAAATTTTAGTAACTTCTAACTCAATGAACGGAGATAGGAGGGAGGTCCCGGGTTTAAATTGCGCCTTGTCAGTTGATAAGTAGGTCACTATCCCGTGTATATAAATTTTTATTAGCATTTTTCATCCCCAATTATCATGTATTTTTCCAATACTGGGGTAGAGATCAAGACAAAAAAAGAATATTCTTCCTTCCATCCTTCTGAAATAATTAATTATAATTAAAACTACTTATCTCCATTCGTTTTTCTTATATCAGTTACGGTATTTATTTAAATAAGGAGTCAAATCGATGATTTTAAGATATCGTTTGATAGTAGCGAAATTTTATCGTTGTCGTAATTATATAAGCACATCACTAGAGGTAGCCGTAAGGATGATTTGTGTGTGGTAATGTATTTGACGCTATGACCCAATGATTCGTATTAGTTTTACTAGAACTTATTTAATATTTACTTGTAAAAGAGGTAATAGAGATTTAGCATACAAATTACAAAAGCAACTGTGGTTTGCATCATATCACAGTAATTACAAAATTAACTTTCTTCTTTAATCTATCACACTCTATATTTTATCCAACTCATTTGCTTTGTGTGATTTGTGTTATTACAGAAACTTTTTGTTATTTGCATCGCAAATGAGCAAACTTGTAAACGTAAACAAAAACTTTCGGGTTGAGATTAAACTCGGCTCTGAAATAGTCATAAATTTTTATATATATTCGATCATTAATTTACATTTTTTTGTTATCTTAAACTTTTCTGCAATAATGTCTTCCTTATTACAATACTTTCAGAATAACAAGTATTAAAGACTGCGGGAAACGCTGTTGACATTTATATTTGTGCAAAGCCTACTTTTGTTTATTGTTTTCGGATGTTATTGTATGATAATGCATCCCGTTCCTATAAATAATTTTTACCAACTATTTTTGTGTATGTATTTATTAGACATAGGCTTCTTTCGAAAAAGGACTTGCTGTAATCGCCATGCTTGGCTAGCGGATTGACGATTGCAATACCAGGCTCGTTGTACCTTAAATGCTCATTTTTCTTGATTTTGGTCAGGCTTGGAATGTCTCGAGATGGTCATCCCGTTATCGTACATTCGGCCATTGTGGGCCAATAAATTGATGGGGGACCGTTCGTATTATGTCAATTGCTACGTCACTAATCACCTTCTGTGATACTGCTGCCACCAATTATAGTCAAACTTCTTAATATTTATAAATAAAATTCATTTATTAAAATTAATTGGTTCACTCTTAGTAGCAAGTATAATTACACAGTATCTATGGGTGAGGCCATAGGAATTTCTAGCGAAACCTAAAGTTACCGTTTTCAAATAAATCAGTTGCATACCTGAAAAGGCAAAAACTATTAATTAAAAGTGAGAACTTCAAACACGTTATGAAAAACTTTTAAATGTTTGATTGAAAAATCCCCCAAACAGCCATGACGATATTTTTATTTCAACAGAGTTTGGTTAGGACAGTGACAAGTGTTTAGCCTGTCGCCATTTTAGTGCCAACTGCGAGTATTACTCATACTCGTGCATATCTTCTTATTGGCAACAAATTCATTAGTACAACATGGGCACATAATAATAAATTTATCATCATATCATAAGGACCTGTAAAATTTACATCAAGCTTCTTAAATAAGGGTATGGGAGGGTGTGCCAGGATCGTCACGCTTAGCTCGAGATCGCTATACCAGACACCTTGCTCCATAGACATCTGTCGATCTGCTGAATTTAGGCCCGATGTTTATCGAGATGGTTAATCGCATTGTAGGTGCAGGGCAGTTTTAAAAGCTTTTTCGCAATTATACCGACCAGTATACTCTGACGTCTTTACCACCATATTCACATACGACAAATATGCAATAAATAAATTTAAATAAGAAAGATTTATTACTATAATAGACAAAAAATTTAGTGTGTTTCTTCCGCTATCATTACGAAGCTAGAGCAAGTCGCCAGTATACAACAAGTATGAAGTTGATCACTTAAGTAATTTTTAAAACAATAACAGTACAAATAACTTTGCATAATTTTGAATCCTACCATAAATAGAGAAAGCTTAAAATTACTCCAACAGTAATCAAACCAATTCTTGAAGCAACCTTTACGGAAGCATGTAATAGGCCTCTTATCGTTGCTTCTATAATATTGAATGTCACCTTCATAAAATTTGATGTCACTTTAAGGAAATGCTCCATTGTCTTACTATTTAACCACTAATGTCATAAACAAATAATTAAACTGAGCTAACATGTATTATAATTACTCTTCTGTTAAATATCACTTTAACTATTGATATTACATAAAAATATTTATATAGGTAATAATGTTTTATATATAATTACTCTTTTCCATGGCTTATTTCATAAACTTGTCAAAAAAATTAACTAAAAGAATATTACCACCACAGATTAAAATAAAACTAGTCGGAAATTATCATATCAGCATGCAATTACAGCAAAGATGAAAATATGAATGTATCAGTATTTTTTTAGTTAATATCCACAGTTGAATGAAGTATGTACTAAAAATATAAATTTATATAAATATACAAGAGTTACCAATCTTCATTAGGCATCTATAGATGACTTTTTAATTTAAAAAAAAAAACAACATTTTATTTACAGAAACAATATTATGTTACGTGACGAGATAGTCTGCTGGTACTTTTTAGCGACGTTAACCCAACTTATTGACGTCGCTGCTACAAGAACATCGATGGACTGACATTTCGATGCTCCCAATCGGATTCCTACAGCTATGCGTTAACTTTCGCTATCCAGTAATGTACTAAGGTTACTTTATGGTAAAGCAGCCAGCAATTGTATTCTTGAAATTGGGTCTGATTGAAAAATCTTGAAATCGGGCGAGGTCTCTGCCGTAGCGAACGTTGTTCATTAAGCATTTCTGCACATTGTGAGTTTGATTCCAGTGAAATATCCTCGTTGGGATAGATGTGTATATGGATGCGTTTCTGTCTCGGCGAGGCAAGGCTTCTCTTGCCTCGGTAGCAAAGGCCAAGTCCAAATCATTCTTAAGAATTTTACTGAATAAATCGTGAACACTGCATGGAGACGAGAAAAGTAGCTTCAGTCCAGGTGGATGAGACTAAAGATATATATTAGAATATAATAATAATGTCTTTTTAAATGAACGATAAAGTCACGATAGCCGAGTTGTTGGGTGGTCGGAATTTCGAGTCGAGAGACCCGAGTTCGATCCCCAGGTGGCAGTACCAATGAGTTTTCAAAACTTATGTACGAATTTCATCGTTGACTTGGACATAAAAGGCGGCGACGGGCTCACCACCTGTCACGTTGTCCCGAAAATATCTTCGGTGGAAGGTGGGTCAAAGGGACTTAATTGTCTAGACTTGACCTCTGTCTAACCCTGTATTGGCAATTGCGTGAAGATATTTATTTATTTATTATTTATTTTAAATGATGATTTATTTTTTGACACTTTACTGTGACTGTAACACAGATAAAAACTAGTTTAATTGTCTTATTTTAAAGTATACATGAGCTGTAGGGATTTAATATAGTTCAGTGTCCATTTTACACGCCTATGTATATATAAAAACAAAGCCATATAAAAAGCCTCTGCATTAATAAAGTCGCGTCTAATATTATTTCTAAATGTGCACAATAAAAGACAACAAAGATTTAATATAAAAAAATACTCAGATCAGGTGACAACCACAATGAAAAGAAAAGTTCGTTCACAGGTCAAATAAACTATAAAGTATTCCTATTTTTAATCAAAACTCTGGGGAAACCAATTACACTTCCATCTCTGTTTATTACCAGCCTACTTTTCTCATTTAGTATTTGAGATTAAGCAATATTTTCTGAGAAAAATATTTATAG
>JAGSMR010000040.1:15000-42500 GCA_029286605.1 Sericinus montela
TTCACATGTTAATGGTCGGAGGTTAGCTTCTCAAAACAGTTAGCCTGTTTCGGTTTAATTATTAAATTTTATATAACAGATTCGTTAAACAACAGATTTAATAATTCACGTTTGTTGTGTTGAAATTGAATTTATGCTTTCAAAGCTTCGGATTAATTTGAACAAATAACACACCTCTGTTTATTTTTCACTTGGCTTAAAACTGTCATAATGAATTCTACTTAAGTTACAATTGGATAAAATTGTATGTAAACTGTGCTATTCAGATTTATATACACACCCCTAAGAATAGTTCTCTATACTAACCCTTGTGGGTTCCTTTTCTCCTCGTGCCTCTAGGACTGATATGTCCCATAATTCGCCTCTTTTGCGTCCTGACTATATATTAAAGGTTCTAGTATATGTCTGTATTTAATATAACGTATCTTATATAATTTAGTTATACGTTGTGTTGGGGTTTAACCTTTAAAAACGTTATAATATTTTTGTAAATATGTAATAATGTCAGTATCGTTAAGTGTCAAACATACATACCAATCATAGATGCAATCGACTGCGACTTATTTACAGGGAGTCAGTACTATAGTAGAGTCGATGTATGCAGTACGCCAGCGGGTATTTGAAGCAATCTTTAGAAAAAACGAAAATGAGACTTATTTAATAAAATCATTAAAGAAATATATATATATATATATATATATATATATATATATATATATATATATATATATATATATATATATATATATATATATATATATATATATATATATATATATATATATATATATATATATATATATATATATATATATATATATATATATATATATATATATATATATATATATATATATATATATATATATATATATATATATATATATATATATATATATATATATATATATATATATATATATATATATATATATATATATATATATATATATATATATATATATATATATATATATATATATATATATATATATATATATGTATATATATATATATATATATATATATATATATATATATATATATATATATATATATATATATATGTATATATATATATATATATATATATATATATATATATATATATATATATATATATATATATGTATATATATATATATATATATATATATATATATATATATATATATATATATATATATATATATATATATATATATATATATATATATATATATATATATATATATATATATATATATATATATATATATATATATATATATATATATATATATATATATATATATATATATATATATATATATATAGTCAAACCATCTTAATAATAATAATAATAATAATAATAATAATAATAATAATAATAATAATAATAATAATAATAATAATAATAATAATAATAATAATAATAATAATAATAATAATAATAATAATAATAATAATAATAATAATAATAATAATAATAATAATAATAATAATAATAATAATAATAATAATAATAATAATAATAATAATAATAATAATAATAATAATAATAATAATAATAATAATAATAATAATAATAATAATAATAATAATAATAATAATAATAATAATAATAATAATAATAATAATAATAATAATAATAATAATAATAATAATAATAATAATAATAATAATAATAATAATAATAATAATAATAATAATAATAATAATAATAATAATAATAATAATAATAATAATAATAATAATAATAATAATAATAATAATAATAATAATAATAATAATAATAATAATAATAATAATAATAATAATAATAATAATAATAATAATAATAATAATAATAATAATAATAATAATAATAATAATAATAATAATAATAATAATAATAATAATAATAATAATAATAATAATAATAATAATAATAATAATAATAATAATAATAATAATAATAATAATAATAATAATAATAATAATAATAATAATAATAATAATAATAATAATAATAATAATAATAATAATAATAATAATAATAATAATAATAATAATAATAATAATAATAATAATAATAATAATAATAATAATAATAATAATAATAATAATAATAATAATAATAATAATAATAATAATAATAATAATAATAATAATAATAATAATAATAATAATAATAATAATAATAATAATAATAATAATAATAATAATAATAATAATAATAATAATAATAATAATAATAATAATAATAATAATAATAATAATAATAATAATAATAATAATAATAATAATAATAATAATAATAATAATAATAATAATAATAATAATAATAATAATAATAATAATAATAATAATAATAATAATAATAATAATAATAATAATAATAATAATAATAATAATAATAATAATAATAATAATAATAATAATAATAATAATAATAATAATAATAATAATAATAATAATAATAATAATAATAATAATAATAATAATAATAATAATAATAATAATAATAATAATAATAATAATAATAATAATAATAATAATAATAATAATAATAATAATAATAATAATAATAATAATAATAATAATAATAATAATAATAATAATAATAATAATAATAATAATAATAATAATAATAATAATAATAATAATAATAATAATAATAATAATAATAATAATAATAATAATAATAATAATAATAATAATAATAATAATAATAATAATAATAATAATAATAATAATAATAATAATAATAATAATAATAATAATAATAATAATAATAATAATAATAATAATAATAATAATAATAATAATAATAATAATAATAATAATAATAATAATAATAATAATAATAATAATAATAATAATAATAATAATAATAATAATAATAATAATAATAATAATAATAATAATAATAATAATAATAATAATAATAATAATAATAATAATAATAATAATAATAATAATAATAATAATAATAATAATAATAATAATAATAATAATAATAATAATAATAATAATAATAATAATAATAATAATAATAATAATAATAATAATAATAATAATAATAATAATAATAATAATAATAATAATAATAATAATAATAATAATAATAATAATAATAATAATAATAATAATAATAATAATAATAATAATAATAATAATAATAATAATAATAATAATAATAATAATAATAATAATAATAATAATAATAATAATAATAATAATAATAATAATAATAATAATAATAATAATAATAATAATAATAATAATAATAATAATAATAATAATAATAATAATAATAATAATAATAATAATAATAATAATAATAATAATAATAATAATAATAATAATAATAATAATAATAATAATAATAATAATAATAATAATAATAATAATAATAATAATAATAATAATAATAATAATAATAATAATAATAATAATAATAATAATAATAATAATAATAATAATAATAATAATAATAATAATAATAATAATAATAATAATAATAATAATAATAATAATAATAATAATAATAATAATAATAATAATAATAATAATAATAATAATAATAATAATAATAATAATATATATATATATATATATATATATATATATATATATATATATATATATATATATATATATATATATATATATATATATATATATATATATATATATAAAGCAACGAGGTTTATATGACTTTTTCTTAGAAGTGTAAAGTGAAAAATGTTCTTCATGAGTACAGCTGACATGAATTCCTATTAATATAGTTTTTCAGTCCAAATTTTAGTCGCTATTATATTTAAACCGTCTTATTAGATGTAATTAATATTTGTGGTAATATTAATTTGGTCAAACACTAGCAATCACAATAACTTTAAAACGAAATATATTATTTGTAAACAAAAATTTATATAAAAACTAATATTAAATAAGCCATGTTTTATTATACTATTTTACCCATATTATGCTACGTTAGTACAGTATAAAATATATGTTTTAATGGTATATTAATAAAAGTGAATATTTATTTAAAATTACATTTAGTTGACGCATGGTTATCAATAATTCTTGATAATATCTGTGTTCGTTTTATTGCAGTTTATTTTAGTAAAAAAAAATATAGAAATTCCTACCACCCAATAACTCGGCTATCGTGACTTAGTTTCTTTTAATGACTTTATTAAATAAGTCTCATTTTCGTTTTTTCTAAAGATTGCTTCAAATACCCGCTGGCGTACTGCATACATCGACTCTACTATAGTACTGACTCCCTGTAAATAAGTCGCAGTCGATTGCATCTATGATTGGTATGTATGTTTGACACTAAACGATACTGACATTATTACATATTTACAAAAATATAACGTTTTTAAAGGTTGAACCCCAACACTACTTATAACTAAATTATATAAGATACGTTATATTAAATACAGACATATACTAGAACCTTTAATATATAGTCAGGACGCAAAAGAGGCGAATTATGGGACATATCAGTCCTAGAGACACGAGGAGAAAAGGAACCCACAAGGGTTAGTATAGAGAACTATTCTTAGGGGTGTGTTTATAAATCTGAATAGCACAGTTTACATACAATTTTATCCAATTGTAGACTTAAGTAGAATTCATTATGACAGTTTTAAGCCAAGTGAAAAATAAACAGAGGTGTGTTATTTGTTCAAATTAATCCGAAGCTTTGAAAGCATAAATTCAATTTCAACACAACAAACGTGAATTATTAAATCTGTTGTTTAACGAATCTGTTATATAAAAATTGAATAATTAAACCGAAACAGGCTAACTGTTTTTGGAGAAGCTAACCCTCCGACCATTAACATGAGAAACAACTTTCATTTTGGTCAGTAGGGGATTATTTCACATTGGCGTGCCGGTATGGCTTAGTAACCGTAGCTCAGTGAACCAAGCCGCCGCTGGGTGGGCTGGAGCTTAATCAAGCACCCGCTTTCATGAACACCATGACCTCCGGGTGAAGGAATCGGGGGCATTGGTTGCCGTCGTGGGCGTTGGCCTCCAAAGCCAAGAAGATAGACGTATCCGTGTTCCGGTGCGTCTAGCCAGAAGGGACAGGGAGACGATTCATTGTCTCCCGAAGAAGGGGCTGCTTAGGGCGCCCAGCGCGGGTGGGGTCGCAGGCGTATACGGAAGCGTTCCCGCAGTTCTATCAACATGCAGCGATGGCGGAACATTGTGGGGTTTCAGCAGATCGAGCCTGAGTCGAGCCCCGCATTACCCATCTATACACCATGAGAGCAGGTATGCTTCAGGTAAATCGATATTAAAAAAAAAACGTATAAAATTTCTTTCTATCTTTAAAAACAAAGGGTGTAATTTTCAAAACCATGTTAGCTTCTTTATTCTATCGTCATCTTAATGTCCAAGGTAACGGTGGAATATAATTACAAAAATATATGTTTACATAGATAAATATTCAAACATTCATATAAACATTCATGAATTGAATACAAACATTCATGTTTATCACACAAATGTTTACCCCAGAAGACAGAGTCAGTACCAACCCGGGTATCGCTTTGTCAAGGACCCTAGCATGTATCAAATGTTTTTCTTTCGAAATTGTAATAAGTTGGAAAATACGTTATGTTAATAATATGTATACGTACGAGTATATGTGAAAAAATACTAATTTTTACAATAAAATTTTAGCAAATGTATGAATTAAAAGTATGTTCTAGCCTTCTTTACTAAAACGACAGAGAAAGTTTAGGAAACAAGAATATAATGATATTACTTAAAATGTATTTGAAGGCTTAATTTTTTGTATATTCCTTTGTCATAATTTATTCTTTTGTAGTTGGAGGGTCTTCTAATTAGCATATTACTTAAATAACTTTTATGCAAAGAGTAATAACGTTTCACAATTTTTTTCCGAGAATAATTAATTACGAGGTGAAAGTCTATGTATAAATTTATCAATAACTATTTTTGCAGGATCATCTGCAGCAGCAGCATTTTTTTATTTATTAGCTTATTACATGGGGATTATCTACGCGATCTTTATCTACAGACGATTTTCGTAAGTTTATGAAACATTTTCAAATTAAGAAAGTCAAAAAAATAAAAATAATTAAAGAAATAAATATCTTCACGCCATTCCTAACACAGGGGTATATATAGATATAGGTATAGACAATTTAGACTACCGGAGACAACGTGGCAGCTGGTGAAGCCGTCGCCGTCTTTATATCCAAGCCAATGATATTTAAATCATACATAAGTTTTTGAAAAACCCATTGGTACGAGCCAGCTGGGGATCGAACTCGGGTCTCTTGACTCGAATTCCGATCACCCAACCTCGCGGATATCATACTAACATACATAACATACATAACTGTCTGTATAACGCTCATACTTAATCATATTTAGTCGCTTCTTACAATACCCACCAAAAGAAAGGGCTGGCATAATCTCATGCCGACGCTACTAAAAGCTTATACATACTTATAGAATAATAAAATTTATCAGTATTCTTTCAGGAAAATTCCAATGCGATAGCTTAAATTAAATATTAAATAAAAAAAAAAAAAACCCGCTACACGCCGACTACTTAAATAAATGTGTCAGATATTTATATTAATGTCTGCGTCACATTCCGCAGACAGTCAAAGAATTTCAGAACGTTTCCGGAAACAATAAATTGTTCCTATTTTATTTTAGAAATTGTTCTCAACAGTAAAATTTTTATTTGCATATTTTTTAACAACGAGAGAAAGAAAATCTCGAGAAGAGAGAATAACAAAAGTAATAAAAAAGTAGGTACTCAGTCATAATATTCACGATGTTGGTGGTTGTAGTTAATGTACGCTTACGAAAATAAGTAGGACATCTCTATATTTTAAGTGTCTGGGCATTACCGAATTTATTGCCCCTTGATAATATATTTAGCGTTGTACAATTACTGTTGGAAATATCATTTAAATTAGTGAGATATTCTATGTTATTTATTACTTGTAAATCACAAAGGGCAAACATTTAGAATGTTTTATTATGCTAATGAGAAAGGGAATTTCCGAAGTTTATGACAACCGACAAAATGTCGATATGAATATGCATAAGGGAACAAATCAGAGAGCGGGTGCGACTAAGCCATTTAAACTTAAGCCAGCCTAAAGTAAATATCGGCGTTTGACTAATTTTGATAATAATACATTTAAAAAAATTATATAAAAAAAATTATACATGATTATCTGTACCTATGAACTGTTGGAAATAATTTAAGCAGCCAATTAAACCATCGTACATCGCGACAGAATCTCCATCTTCTTCATTACAGATTATCAAGAGTCACTGCAGAACATATGCCTCCTCCAAAATTTTCTACAAAAAATTACCCTCAGGCTCCTAAATCCATTGACTTTCGATAACATTTCGCAAGTCATCATTCCGAATATTAGGGGGTCGTTAAACGAGACTCCTACTCAAAAACCCTTTTTCTCCAACTGTTATTAGTTCATTCGCCCGCCTTCCTGAGCCCCATGGCGTCCGGGTGGCGGACTCGGGGGGTTTCGATATTCACGCGGGTTTCGAGGCCAAGGAGCTAGACGCGTCCGTGTTCCGGCGCCTATAGCCTAGTGGGAGTGGAAGAGAATTTGTCTCTCCCGAGGAGGGGCTGCCTTTGGCGGCCAACGCGGGTGGGATCTCGTATGTGTGCGCAGGCGTTACCGTGGTCCTGCCAACATGCGACGAAGGCGAAACACCGTGAGTTTTTAGTCGGTGTGAGCCATCGCCTATTGGAGATCACAGGTTCTTGCCCCGCGTGTAAGAAACAAGTGCTCATTTGTCTTCATCATACATAAAAAGGAGTAATAGTAGAATAAGATAATACCCGAATAACTTAACTTCGCTTGGCATCCAGAAGATGGACTTTTAATACATTGTTATTAGCGATAAATTGTTTTGAATCCTGTTTATCGAGATGAAAGTTACAGTTCCTTGGAATTATACTCACACAAATGCATGTATTGTAATATCAAAATGGACAGGACTGATTGAGTTTCGTAAGATTATGAAAATACGGAATCGTTATTATCAATAAAACTAAAAAGACACACTAAAGATACACACTCGCAAACGCACGCAAGCGAACACACCCACACACACACATACACGCCCACGTAATAATATATTAAAGGTTGCTTCATGCTTACTTCAGGAACCAGTTTCTCAAATAATTTTAGTAGTCTACAAAATTTATATTATTAGTAACTTTTGCTATGCGCGAGGAGAATTAGAGATAAATACATAATTAATATAAGGTTAATATAACATTTTCTTTAGGCATATTTATCATTTTAATTGTTTTCAAAAGTTATTTAAATAAAAGAAACTGCAGATTATTTTCAACTGTAACTGTCGTAGTACAATCATTTGTCTCCATTAATTTCAAATTTGTCAAAGGCATCTGCTGGTGCCACATTAATTAAACGCCTTTAGCAACTTGATATATCATTATAATTATTTGCCCTACATTAATTATTATTTTGACAAAGTATATTTAGAAGTATTTCTTTAGAAATCACAATGTTTTCACGACATTCATTTTATTTTGACTAATCACTAGATGGCGCTACTGTGTCCAGTGAAAGTAAATACCATAGACAGGGTACAGAGAAGCAATTTATGAATATTATAACGCTGAATATTAGTTGTTCAGTGTGGTAACGAAGTAAGAATATTGCGTAGTCTTAATCTTCGTAATCTTCCTGTGGGTGCGTTAGAGGCGACTAAGCTTTGAACATCGTTATGGCAACTGATAGATGGCGGGATAACTATCCCTAAAATACCAGACTAAAGCAATTACCGCAGATGGGCATTAGCGTCTGTGGTGCGACGTGTATAGTACTGCAAATTTGCAAATTCGCTTGTCAATCGCGGCGATTATGTCAAATCATCCTCATGGGAGAGGCCCGTACAGAGCTATGACAAAAATTCATAACAAAATATAAATATAAATATTTTTTAACTTCTACTCATTATTTTTATATAAAACACTGAGTTGTTATTAGAAAAAAGTCTAAAGAAACAAAACAAGTTTACGATTACATTATCAGTACTGGGGTGATCAGGATAATTTCAATGCCAGTTTGGTTCTTTCTTTCAAAAAATCCGGAACTTATATGGGAGAATTTCTTCGCGAGCACGCTTCTACAATGGAGCGCGACGAGCACGCTTCATTGTAGGAGCGTGCTCGTCGCGACCCCTGCCAGCCCTTTTCAGGGCTGCAATTCTACACAGCTGCGCACCCATGCCAACGAGGGTTAGGGCGTCCCCCCAAGGCGACGCACACCAGTTCGTCCCCGTTGCTGTGAAATGCAGCGAGCAACGCGGCGATGGGGACCGCCACCCGTCACGCACAGCCCGACACGGCGGAAGGTGGAGGACAGAGTGCAGAGTCGGCACGTGGAATGTTAGAGGAGGCATCAGAGATAAGACGAATGAGTTGATCGAAATAATGAAAGAAAGTGAATTAGATGTCGTGTGATTGTCGGAGACCAAACGGAAGGGCAGCGGTACTGAAGAGCTCCCTGACGGGGCGTTAGCTCTATAGTCCCAGAGAGCGAGATCGCCTGCCAGGAAGTGGGTGTGCTGCTGTCGTCTAGGTTGGTCGATGTTATGACTGAATAAAAGGCTGTGCACTCAAGACTTCTCTGGGTTCGCTTTAAATTAGGACTGATGAAGTTATTCCTTTTGGCTGTTTATGCGCACGTAGCTTCGTCGTCAGAGCTGAGCTGGAGGAGTTTGGGAGAATGTAAGAGAAGTTCTAGACTTGGTTAGAGGAAACGAAAGAATTGTTGTATGTGGTGATTTGAATGGATGGGTTGGTACCGCTCGGCCAGGGGTACGAGTCGGTGCTTGGAATGTTGGCGATAAAAGGGTTAACGATGCTGGCAAGCTTATACTGGCTGTATGCAAGGAAAGGGTCTTCTTGTGACAAACACTATGTTTAGTCACAAGAAAATCCATATGTATACTAGAACAAGAGAGAATGAGAGAAGTATGATCGATTTATTCCTGGTGGATGACCGACTGCGAAAACAGGTGATGGATACGCGAGTGTTCCGGTGTGCTGACCTGGGAACGGATCACTATCTAGTGATTACTAGATTTAGGGGTCTGTTCGCGGGTTGGCGCCATCGGACGGCGATACCAGAACCACAGTCGGTCGGTAGCATTCGAAGCTGGAAGCTACAGGAAGCGGACACTAGGGATAAATATCAAGCAAGGGTAGCCGAAAAGCTGGACAGCATTGATCTCAGGAAAGAATTTGTGGAAGAAATATGGCAAAGCCTTAGAGATGGAATGGTTAGTGCAGCGGAAGACGTGTGTGGAACTGTGAAAAGAGGTAGTAGTAAAAAGGGTGATGCATGGTGGAATGACGAAGTGAAAGAAGCTGTAAATAAGAAGAAGAAAGCATGGTTAGACTACTTGGCCTCTAGTAATGATAAGGATATGAGAGAGAAGAGGAAAGAAAGATATAAGCTCCAGAAAGTTCATACGAAAGCATTGATGGAGGAAGTGCGTGAAAGGAGTAGAATGGAAGCGGACGAAAGGTTGTCGCACAACTTCAAGGAGAACTCAAACTCTTCTGGAAAGAGGTTGGAAGGACCCGAGTGGTGCGACAGTCTTAGAATGAATAAAGTGCTTTCGGGAACCAATGACGTCCTCTCAGAAAAATCGGACGTCATGCAGCGATGGAGCGAATTCTATAGAGATGTCTGCGCGTGATGATCTTAGTGAGGATCCGGGGGTGATCCGGGGTACGCCAGACTCGGACCTCGATGACACTGAGGTCATCAGTATGAAAGAGATTGTATGTGCGATTAGAAGTTTGAAATGTGGTAAGGCTGCGGGACTGAACAGAGTTACTGCTGAAATGGTCAAGTATGGTCGGCCACGCGTCTGGGACAGCTTTCATCTGCTGTGGAATTTGTGCTGGCGAACGGGGGCTGTTCCGGATGATTGGCGATCCGCGGTCATTGTGCCTTTATATAAAGGTAAAGGTTCACATTATGACTGCGGGTGCTATCGGGCGATCAGCTTGACCAGTTTAGCAAGTAAAGTTTACTCGAAGGTTTTGACATGTAGGATGCAAGATAAATCGGAAAGATTTCTATGGGAGGCACAATGCGGATTTCGACCTGGAAGAGGATGCACGGATCTAATGTTTTCTCTCTGCATGATCACGGAGAAGCTTCTGGCTGCTAACCAGAAGATTTTCTGTGCTTTTGTGGATCTTGAGAAAGCATTTGATAAGGTTGTAAGGAAGAAAATGTGGGAACTGTTGCCGGGGTATGGTGTGGATGGTCGATTGCTAAGGGCTGTGCAGTCACTTTACTGTGACTGTAAAGCCTGTGTGCGGGTAGGGCATGACCTGTCAACCATGTTTAGCGTCCAAACGGGCGTAAAACAGGGTTGTGTCATGTCTTCCTGGGTGTTCATACTGTATCTAGACAGCTGTTTACAGAAGCTGAAAGATAGCTGTTTGGGTGTGAAATTGGGTGACATAAAGTAAATTGTCTGCTTTATGCTGATGATGCAGTGCTTATTGCACCATCAGAGGCAAAACTGCAGGCATTAGTCACGTGTATGAAAGAAGAATGTGAAAATAATGGTCTCCGTTTGAATGCTAATAAAACTAAGGTTCTGGTATTTGAAAGGGACGAAGAAAGAACGAAGTGCGAAATTTGGGTAAATCAGGAATGTCTAGAACAGGTGAATGAAATTGTATACTTGGGGAGTGCGTTTAGCCGGGATGGAAGATTTAAGTACGAATCGTATACGTATGTCGGCTAGGACACTAAGACGGCGACTGGTTGAGATAAATAAATAAAAAATATATATCTTCACGCAATTCCCAATACAGGGGTAGACAGAGATCAAGTCTAGACAAATAAGTCCCTTTGACCCACCGTCCACCGAAGATATTTTCGGGACAACGTGACAGGTGGTGAGCCCGTCGCCGCCTTTATGGCCAAGCCAACGATGAAATTCGTACATAAGTTTTGAAAAACTCATTGGTACTGCCACCTGGGGATCAAACTCGGGTCTCTCGACTCGAAATTCCGACCACCCAACAACTCGGCTATCGTGACTAATTTGTGATAAATAAGGATTCCTAATTAAGTGACATGGTAATTGATCAAAATTACTATATACATCTGCAACATCGGAAGACCTTCAAGTATGTTGCTCACCATTAAGAAAGAGTCGCTGAAGGGAAAGAAGCAGAAGTGAAGGATGAGTTAGATCTCTGTTTTTTTACGTACGTTGGAAAATACGGTTGACAAATTTCTGAAAAATATTTCTCTGTTAGAAGCATTGTAGTAAATTTTAATTTTGTTCAAGTAAAAAAAAAATATTGAGTAACAAACACTAGATAAAGCTTGTTTTCGAAAAAGCAATTTAAGTTTTTAGTGATTGGCAGTTCTGTGAGAAATTGTAATTATAAAAGCACTAAGCTTCCGGTGCCGACGTACAAAGGCTAGTCACTCGCTCAATTGAGCGACCTGTGCTCGAGCTGTTACTATTTTTGTAAATAAGAAGACTTTTTTCTTTATTTTTACATACATTAATACAAAACTGCCTAAAAGTTTTCTAAATAAATAAAAAAAATAAAATATCTTCACGCAATTCCCAATACAGGGGTAGACAGAGGCCGAGTCTAGACAATTAAGTCCCTTCGACCCACCTTTCACCGAAGATATTTTCGGGACAACGTGACAGGTGGTGAGCCCGTCGCCGCCTTTATGTCTAAGCCAACGATATTCGTACATAAGTTTTGAAAAACTCATTGGTACGAGCCTACCAACTGGGGATCGAACTCAGGTCTATTGACTCGAAATTCCGACCACCAACAACTCGGCTATCGTGACTTAAAAAGTTTTCTTCGGGGGATAATCTCTACCGTAGGAAGGATTCCTGTGCACGCCACTCCGATCTTCTCCGAATTTCGATCTCGTATTTTTCGGGATGGTTATCCTGGCATTTTTTTCTCAATCTCTTCTTACAATCTCTTTTCACAGCGGTAGAGCCACCCACCAGCTATTGTTGTTGCATGGGCCGGCTCGGCCGGGGAATTACCACGGCCTAACATAAAACCGGCGTGAAGTAGAAGTTTAACAAACTTCTGTGTTTCGTCTGGTGAGTGCAGGTAACCGGAGGCACCTTTCTCCAGCCGGCAACGCATTTGTTATGCGTCTGGTATTGCGGGTGTTCATGGGCGGCGGTAATCACTTAACATCATGTGAGCTTCCTGCTCGTTTGCCTCCCTTTTCTATAAAAATAATACTCATCACAAAAATTAGGGCGACATATTTTTACCCTATTACCGCACGACATTTACTATAAGGTACGCCGTCACGTAACGACCTATTAAAGTACACTGTAGAGTATAAGCCTCTCCCGTAAGAGAGGATTTGCCAGAATACGCTTTTGCTTTTGCTTTTACTATTGCCAATCCACCTACCACTTACCAGACAATCCACTTACCAGACAACGCGCAATTTAAACGCTGCTGTACGACACCGGTCTGCTTATTTTAGCCTAGAAATTAAAAAAAATCGAAAGATACCGATTAAATGGACTTTGGACTATGGATACTCGTCACATAATTGTATACAAGATTATTTCTAACATGAACTTATTCCAATACATATGAACATGTATTGTAAATTTCTGCTAAGTTTTCTTTGAAAGCCATTTAAGTTAGCAATATAAAAATGGAACCGTCAACTGTGAAAGAAATAACTTCAAAACATTTTCTTTTAAAATGTTGAAACACGAAGCCAGTTAGAACCAGTTACAACTAGGCAATAAAACTGTTTGATATATTCGAAGTTTCTGCTTTAAGTTCACAAGTTTTCTAGACCTTTCAAAATATTTTTTTTACTTGTACGAGTGTTTGGTTTCTGTGGTAAGAACTTGACCAAACATCAATAAGAAGTATAGTTGGATTTGAAAATGTGTTCAATTGGCAGTACACTAAATTGGAAATCCTTGTTTGGAAGACTTAATCATTGTATCGTTATTTTTTTACTTATTCTGAAAGCTTTAGAAACATCACCACCTTTTATTGCATAAATATAGATTTTTAATTATTACCTAATACTGGAAATTTAATTCTTCTTTACAGCCTATTAAGAGTCCACTGCTGAAAATAGCCTCCTCCCCCAAGGTTTCCACAAAGAAGTCTTCAACCACCAGCATCCAATTAAATTAAATTACCAGCAAAATTTTGTTCTTCGTTAAATTTAGTAAAGTACAATAATTAGTATTGTTAGGTCTCTACTTCATAATCCTTTAAAAACTTAACAGAAACTGCTTATGAAGATAGGACGGAATCGTCACATTACACTTTAGGACAATTAACAGCCGGTTCTATTAATAGATGCCTGATTATTACAACTGATTCTGTTAATAGACCCACGCAAAATTTTATGTATCTTTAACTTATAAATTGCCCGTACCGGTATCATTTATTAATTACTTATAAATCATTTAATTATTTAATCCTGTTCTGTTTTTTTTTAGAAATGTTTATCCTGTAGCCATGAACGATTTTCCCTGGGTCTCTTTTTACGATACCCAAGGGAAGAAAGGCAGTGGTAAATTCTAATACCACATACCACACGGTAATTTTTCCACAGGGAAGGCTTTTCTATTATTATTATCGTTATGCTCGGGGAACACATTGACGATTGTAATTTACCTTTAGCATTTTAGAAGATGCTGCGAGTCTCATACTTACTTTTTGAGTTGGCATTTTGAGGTGGTTAGTCTAATATCTGATAGTAGATCGCACAAGGTTTAACAATTTTCTTTCAATTTCCTTTTAAAATAAGTGATATTATATGTGATAATGTAAATGACTAAACATGTGAAAGTAACAAACATAAAGAAAAGCAAGACTACACCATGTTTATGCAAATAAACTAATTTGAATTTCAACTTGAAATTGAATAGTCTTAAGCCGATATTATATAGCAATTAATATTACTTACTAACCATTTAATCATTAACAATACAAAGGAGTAAATTTTACATTCTACGTATAAGAGAGATAGTCATATTTCAATTACACGAGTACTACTTTTGTAATGTTGTAAATACTATTGTAATACAACAAAGTGTGTTACTTGGCTCATGGCCAGATTGATTCTATTTGTCTATTGTTTCTCTCCTGTTTGCTTAATCCGATATTGTCAATCGATTGCCAAGTGCTATTTCAGAACGGAGATTGAATTCTACGCGTACTTATAAAGTACGCGTAGAATTCAATCTCTTCGTAGTACAATGTAAGGAAATCTTTAGTTCAACCTTAAATAAAAATTTTAAAAAAGCTCATATTTTTCTAAACGTAGGGAATTATAATATTATATTTCATGTTTTAAAGAATTTAAAATATTACTAATGTGTGTATGGGTAGTGTTAAGAAATTAAAGTTACAGTCGACGTCTTTCGCTGAGGTTTCACCACCACCAAAAAGGCTGATCGTTGCTGCAGCTATTTCTAATTATTGTATTTGATTAAAAATATCTCCACGCTATTTCCAATATTGAAGTCAGTCAGCAATTAAGTCCTTTTGACCCCCCTTCACTGAAGATATTTTTCGGGACACCGTTACTGAATTAATATTATAATAGAATTAGCACTAATTTTGCTATATTGACCTACACCGAATAAAATGACTTCAATCCGATTCAAAAGTCATATACAGCACTTTATGATCTCATCACAATAGCTGGATCTTTAATTTTGATTACCGTACTGGACGGCCTGTAAAACTGTAAGTTATTTTGCATTACATGACATAAGTCTCTTTTGTAAGGAGTGTTTGTCACCACCATGTACGTCAAGTAGATTGGGGAGCATATCAGACATTCTACGTCTTAGACGCTGCAACGACGCCTGTTTGTCTAATTTTCTTTTATTATTTTCGAGCCTTAATTGCCGTACCGGTATCATTTATTAATTACTTATAAATCATTTAATTATTTAATCTTGTTCTGTTTTTTTTAGAAATGTTTATCCTGTAGCCATGAACGATTTTCCCTGGGTCTCTTTTTACGCTACCCAAGGGAAGAAAGGCAGTGGTAAATTCTAATACCATATACCACACGGTAATTTTTCCACAGGGAGGGCTTTTCTATTATTATTATCGTTATGCTCGGGAAACAGATTGGCGATTGTAATTTACGTTTAGCATTTTAGAAGTTGCTGCGCGTCTCATACTTTCTTTTTGATTTATATGTGACTAGTTACTTAATATTGAATAATACTTAATACTGATATGAAGCAATATTACTTACTTTTTGAGTTGGCATTTTGAGGTGGTTAGTCTAATATCTGATAGTAGATCGCACAAGGTTTAACAATTTTCTTTCAATTTCCTTTTAAAATAAGTGATATTATATGTGATAATGTAAATGACTAAACATGTGAAACTAACAAACATAAAGAAAAGCAAGACTACACCATGTTTATGCAAATAAACTAATTTGAATTTCAACTTGAATTTGAATAGTCTTAAGCCGATATTATATAGCAATTAATATTACTTACTAACCATTTAATCATTAACTATACAAAGGAGTAAAATTTTACATTCTACGTATAAGAGAGATAGTCATATTTCAATTACACGAGTACTACTTTTGTCATGTTGTAAATACTATTGTAATACAACAAAGTGTGTTACTTGGCTCATGGCCAGATTGATTCTATTTGTCTATTGTTTCTCTCCTGTTTGCTTAATCCGATATTGTCAATCGATTGCCAAGTGCTATTTCAGGACGGAGATTGAATTCTATGCGTACTTATACACTTCGTAGTACAATGTAAGGAAATATTTAGTTCAACCTTAAATAAAAATTTTAAAAAAGCTCATATTTTTCTAAACGTAGGGAATTATAATATTATATTTCATGTTTTAAAGAATTTAAAATATTACTAATGTGTGTATGGGTAGTGTTAAGAAATTAAATTTACAGTCGACGTCTTTCGCAGAGGTTTCACCACCACCAGAAAGGCTAATCGTTGCTGCAGCTATTTCTAATTATTGTATTTGATTAAAAATATCTCCACGCTATTTCCAATACTGAAGTCAGTCCAACCAGCAATTAAGTCCTTTTGACCACCCTTCACTGAAGATATTTTTCGGGACACCGTTACTGAATTAATATTATAATAGAATTAGCACTAATTTTGCTATATTGACCTACACCGAATAAAATGACTTCAATCCGATTCAAAAGTCATATACAGCACTTTATGATCTCATCACAATAGCTGGATCTTTAATTTTGATTACCGTACTGGACGGCCTGTAAAACTGTAAGTTATTTTGCATTACATGACATAAGTCTCTTTTGTAAGGAGTGTTTGCCACCACCATGTACGTCAAGTAGATTGGGGAGCATATCAGACATTCTACGTCTTAGACGCTGCAACTTGACGCCTGTTTGTCTAATTTTCTTTTATTATTTTCGAGCCTTAATTGCGCCGTACCGCGCAAATGGAAAGAAACGTAGTGGTATATATTTTTATAACGTTACATTATACTCATATTTACATACACTAATTGCTATAATCGCCACCCTTGGTAAGCGGCAGGTACAGTCTGATTATTTTGGTCTGATGTTCTAAGAGATGATTATTCCACCATCACTCGGTTGCTATAATTATATTCAAGGCTCTTTCCTTTATTTCCCTTTTACCACAACCACGGGAAGAAAAAGAGTGGCAATATTCTTACGCCGTTACCACATGGCGAAGATGAAATTGAATATCTTAATATTATTCTCCATTTTTTTTTATTTTTATTTTTTATTCTCCAATTTGACTTATAGGATAAAAATCGAGTGGATTGTTATTCGAGCAAGTATTTTGTAATTTGGATAAGGAGAATTTTCGGACACATGGGTTTAGTAGTCAAAAAAGGCCGTAGAATGTACATTTATCCTATGCATGGTGAGTTCCTGTATGTAAGCGACAGAGTTCCCGTAGCTCTACAACATGGAGTTTTCTTTCCCCACATTTTTTGTGTTTGCTCCTGCGATGATAAATATACCTCGAGGTTGCCTCGTCTAGAAAACAAAATGGCAGCTTCTGTCTCTATAATTTACTTTTAGTTATTTAATAAGCTTTTAAGAGCTTGTCTGGACCAATACAAATGTAAAGAATAAGCAGTGTAATATCTACCAATCTTATTCAAATCTAATTTTACTTTTAAATGACTTCCTTTTAGCGGTTCCCTCTTCTCTTTTTTTGTTATAATTACCTTTAGAAGGTATCTTATAAGATATTTTTGCATACCTCAGTTTGATTCGCAAATAAGATGGAACACTTCGTTTAAATACGTTAACAAATTTTCATGTATATTAACATATTATTTGAACAGATGACATTAAGGGAAAAGTAAGGAGTAAAGATTATAATTAAACTTCTTTTGAAATACTTAATATAATTCTCATACTTTGTTTAGTTTAAGTTTAAAGTTTTGCCATTTTTGGTAAGATTTCCCGAAAGAGCTTGAATATAATCGTTTGAATCAGAAATTACGAAGGAATAAAAACGTCATAGAAATTTACACTCCTTCAATTATTACTGTTAGTCTTGAGACCAATAGTCTCATAATATTCAAAGAATCTCTTACAGATTTAAGGGTTCAAATTCAAGTTACATTATGTGACTTGGTTTTAAAGTTATGTTTTTATAGTTCTTACAATATTAAAGCTAAAGTTTAAATTCATATTCTTAGTAAAAATTCTGGATACAAAAATTATTTAAAATAATTTTGGACATATTTAATGTATTTATCATACATACTCACTGACAAATTCATAAAAATCACTTAAATAAACAGGGTGAATTATTAAAAACCTCTTTTTGTAAACCTCGGTTTGCCGTACCCTCCGTTACTAATTAATCTAATTCTGACTGTTGCTTACTCGTATATCCTCAGCAACTTGGTTGTCTGGAAGAGATCGGTTCTCAGCAAAATGGCCACCCTTTGTAGCATTGTTTGGTTTTATTAATTATTAGATATTTATTATTCGTTATTTTTTGTATATACATATAGTGTGTTGCATTCATTGACTTCTTATTCAAGAAAATTCTATTACAAGAAAATCGAACTTCTGGCCTCTACACATTACTGCTTGTATACGCCAGAACCGTAGCAATGGCAAATTGTGTGGTAAGATCCTGTCACGTTATCCCAAAATAAGATTTAGTGAAAGGTTGGTCGAAAGGGCTTAATTTTGATTTAATCCTGCAACCTACAGGTCATTATAACATGAAATAATCATATACTTAACGACAAACACACGACATCTAATTCTCTTTCTTTCACTATTCCGATCAACTTATTCGTCTTATCTCTCATGACTCCTCTAACATTCCACGTGACAACTCTGCACTTTGTCCTCCACCTTCCACCGTCTCGAGCTGTGCGTGACGGGTGGCGGTCTCCATCGTCGCTTTGCGCGCTGCATTCCACACCAACGGGGACGAACTGGTGTGCATCGCCTTGGGAGGACGCCCTAACACTTAATGGGTGCGCAGCTGAGTAGAATTGCAGCCCTGAAAAGGGCTGGCAGGGGTCGCGACAAATCGCTTCCTCAAAGATTCGAAAATAATACATTGTGCAGGTATCCGCTCCATTTTGTGGGGAGGCTCCGTATACTACGTTTGTCTGTACACGAGTTTGCAATTTGAAAATCCTTTTTCCCCAACAGCAGTCAGTTTCTACGAGCTATATTGCTGGCTCATTGCCACTTCAGCCAGCTAATCCTTATGGCTATGTCGGTTACCCTGTTTCTGCTGTAGATGCATTTGTTGCAAATTCTATCACGCAAGTAAACACCGAGCATTATTCCATTGTATTTTAATAACGGTAAATATGTGTAATGTTGTGTTAACAAATAATGATTGATTTGGTCACTTTATTTTTATACCCAAGTATATTTTCTGTTTATCAGAAGTCGGTTTAAAAAGCTTTTCTTTTATCTAGACTGTCATGTCCTCGTTTGATTTTCCACACCATTTAATTTTAAGTGATGTTTATTTTTATTCATGATACGTCATTTTATATAAATTACTTTTATGTGTTCCAATTTATTATTTTACGCGCAGAAACAGGATAACCGACATAGCCATAAGGATTAGCTGGCTAAAGTGGCAATGAGCCAGCAATATAGCTCGTAGAAACTGACGGCTGTTGGGGAAAAAGGGTTTTTAAATTGCAAACTCGTACAGGCAAACGTAGTATACGAAGCCTCCCCACAAATTGGAGCGGATACCTGCACAATGTATTATTTTCGAATCTTTGAGGAAGCGATTTGTCGCGACCCCTGCCAGCCCTTTTCAGGGCTGCAATTCTACTTAGCTGCGCACCCATTAAGTGTTAGGGCGTCCTCCCAAGGCGATGCACACCAGTTCGTCCCCGTTGGTGTGGAATGCAGCGGGCAAAGCGACGATGGAGACCGCCACCCGTCACGCACAGCTCGAGACGGTGGAAGGTGGAGGACAAAGTGCAGAGTTGTCACGTGGAATGTTAGAGGAGGCATGAGAGATAAGACGAATAAGTTGATCGAAATAGTGAAAGAAAGAGAATTAGATGTCGTGTGTTTGTCGGAGACCAAACGGAAGGGCAGTAGTACTGAAGTGCTCCCGGGGCGTTAGCTCTATGGTCCGAAGTCTCGGAGAGCGAGAGCGCATGCCAGGCAGTCATATACTTATCGAATAACATTATTTTACACCACTGATTGTAATTACTTGTGAATACTATGATTATACTAATTGTGAATACTATGAAATATTTCGAAACGAAGTTAATTTTATTATTTTGATTTAATGTTTTAAGAAAAAAGTATCTTCTTTCGGCAGCCCTTTCCCGTCAAGGATTTTCTCTTAGTCGCGTTTTATGTCACCCAAGAGAAGGAAACGGGCGGCATATTCCTTAGCCGATACCACCACGGACCATAACAATAGGTACCGACAGAAGGCGGGATAACCATTTCGAAAAAAAAAACAGATATGAATAATGTTTCAACTATAACCAGACTGTGATATAAAAATGTAAATATTTCATTAATTAAAAATAAGGATAAATTAAAATTAAATTAGGGTTCGGTTTAAATTGGGACTGACGAAGATATTCCTTTTGGCTGTTTATGCGCCGGTAGTTCTAGATTTGGTTAGGGGAAACGAAAGAATGGTTGTATCAACATATACAACAATTCTTTCAATTTAATGGATGGGTTGGTACCGCTCGGTCAGGGTACGAGTCGGTGCTTGGAATGTTTGGTGATAAAAGGGTTAACGCTGCTGGCAAGCAAGAAGGAAGACCCTTAGCGATTTGTTCTCTCTAGCTAACCCGTCAGGGGTTGTGCGTGAAGATAAAAAATATATTATAATAATAAATATATTTAAGGAAGACATGTTCAGCGGTGGTCTTTTGATAGGCTTTAATGGTGATGATGAATCTAATACTATAAGTCAATATCAAATCAATTATAGGACATAGCCCCTTCTCGTATGGAGAATTTGCCATAATTGGCAACACACATCTAGGACTTTAGACGTTTCTGATCGACAATGGCCTGCTTTAACTTGGTCTAGTGCTCTTCCAAAAGATCATTCTGCCATTTAATTTTTCAAAGCTTATCCTTCTTAAGTCATTGACGGAAGAAAGCGTGTGCTACATTAAAGTTACGATCACGCACACTTCGTGTATTTGTTATTATTAACGACTTTAAATGTAATAAATATATTATAATAATAAATATATTTAAGGAAGACATGTTCAGCAGTGGTCTTTTGATAGGCTGTAATGGTGATGATGAATCTAATACTGTAAGTCAATATCAAATCAATTGTAGGACATAGCCCCTTCTCGTATGGAGAATTTGCCATAATTGGCAACACACATCTCGGACTTTAGACGTTGCTGATCGACAATGGCCTGCTTTAATTTGGTCTAGTGCTCTTCAAAGATCATTCTGCCATTTAATTTTCAAAGCTTATCCTTCTTAAGTCATTGACGGAAGAAAGCGTGTGCTACATTAAAGTTACGATCACGCACACTTCGTGTATTTGTTATTATTAACGACTTTAAATGTAATAAATATATTTAAGGAAGACATGTTCAGCGGTGGTCTTTTGATAGGCTGTAATGGTGATGATGAATCTAATACTGTAAGTCAATATCAAATCAATTGTAGGACATAGCCCCTTCTCGTATGGAGAATTTGCCATAATTGGCAACACACATCTCGGACTTTAGACGTTTCTGATCGACAATGGCCTGCTTTAACTTGGTCTAGTGCTCTTCCAAAAGATCATTCTGCCATTTAATTTTTCAAAGCTTATCCTTCTTAAGTCATTGACGGAAGAAAGCGTGTGCTACATTAAAGTTACGATCACGCACACTTCGTGTATTTGTTATTTATTATTAACGACTTTAAATGTAATAAAATATATGCGGGCACGCGCATGATACGCGTTTGAAGGTAAATTTTGAAAAAGAAAACAGTGGGTTATTATCTGGGTGATAAAATTTTAGCATTACTTTGCGTCTCTTCGTAAAGCAATTTCTCCTTATTACGACTTAATTCATTTTGTATCTTCTAAGTATCGTTCTTTGTTAAATCAAATATCTAATTAAACAGTACTAAATAACTTTTTACTTTATAAATTGTACTATAATTAATGAATCACACGCAGTTATCCTTATACCAAAAAAGCAAGCAGAAAATCTTTGTAGGAAATTAATCACGCAGAAAACATGCGTCATCTTTGCATTGTTTCATATAATATCGATTATAAAATAAGTCTTCAATTTACAATTACTTTATAACACTTAGGTACATTGATGGTCATTACCGTACGGAAATGGTAATTATTAATATGATTAATCAATAAAAAATAAAACGAAATTTTTTTATAGGAAATACTTTATGTTATTTTTGCATTATAAAATTTTAATAATTATCATTAATATTTATTATTGACTACAAACAATGAACCGAAAATTAAGTTGTATCGAGCAACATTGCTTTATTATTCATAATTTATTTTATTCATCTCGTCCGTTGCGAAGATATTACTGGAAAAGTTACAAATCAGTTGGGACTTAAGGCGTCGAAAACAGTACATAACAATTCAAGGAGGCTTGAAAGCCAAGAACCAATATTTTATTATAATTTATTAAAGTCCTCTTTTAAATTTTCTTTGAGAGATTTTAGAGCGAGAGAACCTCCACCACGCTGCTCCAGTGTGAGTTGACTGACTTCGAAACGCACCTTCGAAATTATATATTTTTTTTAAGTACTTAAGATATTTGTGGAACTTCGTAAAAATAATCTTCATGCTATTCCATTAGGAAATTCCTTGTATTAACAAGGGTAGACAGAGGTCTGAACAATTGAGTCCTTACGACCCACCTTCCACCGAAGACATTTTTGGGTCAAAGTGACAGGTGATGGAACTTCATCTTAAATAAATTGATATTCAATTTTACTAAAAATTAAAAAATTGTCTTATATATATATATATATATATATCTTCACGCAATTCCCAATACAGGGGTAGACAGAGGTCGAGTCTGAACAATTAAGTCCTTCGACCCACCTTTCACCGAAGATATTTTCGGGACAACGTGACAGGTGGTGAGCCCATCGCCACCTTTATGTCCAAGCCAACGATATTCGTACATAAGTTTTTGAAAAACTCATTGGTACGAGCCTACCAACTGGGGATCGAACTCGGGTCTATTGACTCGAAATTCCGACCACCCAACCACTCGGCTATCGTGACTTTTAAAAATGACTTTTAAAGTGACTTTTAAAATTTAAAAATTGTCTTAATTTTACTAATACCACAATATATTTATTTTTCATCAACCAATTATAATACTTGACCGGTTTTTCTCTTAGGCCATAAACGAAGTTTTCCAAAAAATATTACAGTGTAACGAGATATAAAACATATCACCTATTCATTCATCATCCATTTTCCAAACCTAACCTAAACGTATTAAATTAACTGCAGGTATATGGTATTATCAATATTTACAATAGAGTTATGGAAGTTCATACATTTTTGTCATTTTGTGTATATTATATATATATATATATATATATATATATATATATATATATATATATATATATATATACATATATATATATATATATATATATATATATATATATATATATATATATATATATATATATATATATATATATATATATATATATATATATATATATATATATATATATATATATATATATATATATATATATATATATATATATATATATATATATATATATATATATATATATATATATATATATATATATATATATATATATATATATATATATATATATATATATATATATATATATATATATATATATATATATATATATATATATATATATATATATATATATATATATATATATATATATATATATATATATATATATATATATATATATATATATATATATATATATATATATATATATATATATATATATATATATATATATATATATATATATATATATATATATATATATATATATATATATATATATATATATATATATATATATATATATATATATATATATATATATATATATATATATATATATATATATATATATATATATATATATATATATATATATATATATATATATATATATATATATATATATATATATATATATATATATATATATATATATATATATATATATATATATATATATATATATATATATATATATATATATATATATATATATATATATATATATATATATATATATATATATATATATATATATATATATATATATATATATATATATATATATATATATATATATATATATATATATATATATATATATATATATATATATATATATATATATATATATATATATATATATATATATATATATATATATATATATATATATATATATATATATATATATATATATATATATATATATATATATATATATATATATATATATATATATATATATATATATATATATATATATATATATATATATATATATATATATATATATATATATATATATATATATATATATATATATATATATATATATATATATATATATATATATATATATATATATATATATATATATATATATATATATATATATATATATATATATATATATATATATATATATATATATATATATATATATATATATATATATATATATATATATATATATATATATATATATATATATATATATATATATATATATATATATATATATATATATATATATATATATATATATATATATATATATATATATATATATATATATATATATATATATATATATATATATATATATATATATATATATATATATATATATATATATATATATATATATATATATATATATATATATATATATATATATATATATATATATATATATATATATATATATATATATATATATATATATATATATATATATATATATATATATATATATATATATATATATATATATATATATATATATATATATATATATATATATATATATATATATATATATATATATATATATATATATATATATATATATATATATATATATATATATATATATATATATATATATATATATATATATATATATATATATATATATATATATATATATATATATATATATATATATATATATATATATATATATATATATATATATATATATATATATATATATATATATATATATATATATATATATATATATATATATATATATATATATATATATATATATATATATATATATATATAGCGGATAATGTGCTGCAGGAAAAGGTACTCCTCAGGTCGGGTAATCGTGACCTGGGAAGGACGTCTCCTCCACTAGTGTGCGCTATCAGCAATCACATATATTCATGTAATCATAAGAAATTCGATAGCGCGATGTAGAATGTGTTTCCTGATTCCACCACCACTAGCGAACTTCTTATGTGGATACATAGATGACGACACAGTTAAATCTCGCCATCTATGGGTTGCCATAACGATGTTCAAGGCTGTTTCCATTAGTCGCCTCTTACGACATCCACGGGAAGAAAGGGAGTGGCAACATTCTTACACTGTTACCACCCGGTTGGTAAATACGAGTATAGATATGTGAGTTAAATTTCACATCTAATATATTATTCATGCCATTTTCAATACTGGGGTCTAGACAATTAAGTGCTTTCGACCCACCTTCCACTGAAGACATTTTTGGGACAACATGACAGCTGGTGAGACCGTCGCCGTCTATAAAGGTATCGTTGATGTACCATTGATATCGTTGACTTGGACTTGGACATAAGAATAATATGTGATTTCAGTAAAGTTTTTTTAAACGTAAGTTTACAAAAATACTAATAGACTCGAATTCCGATTACCCAACAACTATAACAATAGATTCCGTGACACCAATGTCGTGTACTTAGTATGTATGATGTTTCCATTCGTAAATTCGTATTGTAGTAGAAATGTATTTAAAAATATTGCAACAGACGATAGTTATTAAAATTAAAGTATATTAAACAAATATAGAGATTAGTTTGGTAGGAAAAATAGAAACGAACCTTATTTTATGATTTCAAAGATATCTTAGGTTGTTTTTTCGTGTTTAATCACGCTCATTATAGAACGCTAGCAAAAAGGAGCCAGTGAAAAATAGAGCCCTCGAGATCAACAACTTTTAGAGGTAAATGTTATTCAACTTCCGCACCTGTTTTTTTCCCACATTTGCCTAACAAAACAATACGATGAATTCACATTTTATTTTTACATTAAAGCCCGTAGTTTTTTAGTCTATTAAATTATGACAAAAACACACATATACTACTAACTCCACAATTTATTTATTTTTTCTATCAATTTCATTGTTAATACCATATACCTGCAGTTAATTTAATACGTTTAGGTTAGGTTTGGAAAATGGATGATGAATGAATAGGTGATATGTTTTATATCTCGTTACACTGTAATATTTTTTGGAAAACTTCGTTTATGGCCTAAGAGAAAAACCGGTCAAGTATTATAATTGGTTGATGAAAAATAAATATATTGTGGTATTAGTAAAATTAAGACAATTTTTTTAATTTTTAGTAAAATTGAATCGCAATTTTTTTAAGATGAAGTTTCTGTCAATTTATCTCAAAAAATATCTTCGATGGGAGGTGGGTCGTAAGGACTTAATTGTTCAGACCTCTGTCTCAGACCCTTGTTAATACAAGGAATTTCCTAATGGAATGGCATGAAGATCATTTTTACGAAGTTCCACCAATATCGTAAGTACTTAAAAAAAATATATAATTTCGAAGGTGCGTTTCGAAGACAGTCAACTCGC